>OZ012738.1:346412000-346453580 GCA_963859935.3 Lathyrus sativus | reverse complement strand
TCAACCTATTTCACCTGGTTTATGTTTCCATTGCATTATCATTTGCATAGCAAATCATGTACATAATCTAATCATTTGCATAGCATAGCAAGTCATATAATAAGGTATCACGTGCCATTCTTATCTAAATAAGCACATCAAGGGTTTTTATTCAAGCTGAGGAACATCCAAGTCGTCAAGAAATGTGTGAAGCTTTGAGAAGTTTGAGTATCAACAGGTGGATTTCTCTCCTAGCTGAGGTGTATTGAGGGTATTCAATGGGGGTATGAGCTATGAATTGGGGGGTATGGAAGGTGTACAAAGCTTATGAAATGCCTAGAGGTTCATATTGAAGATGAGACAAGTCATTGATTCAAGTGCAAGAGCCACAGTTGAAGTGCAGTCAACTAGGGTTTCATCTGGGTCAACCCTAGGTCAACTGAGTGATTGAAAAGCATCAAGGCTTAATTGAAGGTTGTGGGATTCATGAATTTATATGTTGATACATGTGTGGTGTTGTGCCAAGGATAAGTCAAAGAGGATCAAGAGTGGGAAGAGTTACCAAATTAGGGTTTCATTGTAAAATCCCTTAATTTAGGCCTAATTCCGAAGCTAGATAAGTCAAAATGCAAGTTTCAAATGGATCTTTGGTCAACATGAAACTTTTAGATCTACTCTATAGCTTTAATTTGAGTACTAGAAGTCTTCAAGGAGGTTTGTAGAACTCAAGTTATGGTTCTTGCAAGTTATGGGTCATCAGAGGACACTGAAATGTATATGTGAAAGTCACTTGACTTCCAAGCAACTTTTGCCCATCAAGGAGTTTTCAAATGAATTCTTGGACAACATAAGAATTTTAGGGATTTATCTTAGCTTTAATTTTAGTACTAGAAGTCTTCAAGAATATTTGTGGAACTCAAGTTATGGTTTTGGCAATCCAGGGGTATTTTGGGCATTGATGATTACAGGTCATTTTTCAACATAGGTCAAAATCTCTATCTTCCACTCTTCAAATGGAAAAATGTTTAACATGATATGTGCTTAGAATGGTGTTTTTAGGATAGGTAATAGGTCATTGGTGATTGGAAGGGCTTGTATCACAAAATTGCAAAAATGGCCTAAAATAAGGGTGAATTTTAAATGAACCAAGGATGAAAATTGGGATTTTTGATCTATAAGTCCAACCCAAGCCATATGACATACCAATTTGACTGGAAAACATATTTTGAAAACATTGACATTGCCACATTTTTTAGTTGAGGGATAATTCAAGGACTTCCTTTGTAAAATGGTTACTTACATCATAAGTAACAATTGCAAAACCACTCTTCAAGGCATAACCAAGGCTCTAATGAATCCTAACATATTCAATATGTCATGTGGTGAGAATTTGGATCAGAATGAGGCCTTGAAGCAAGCTTAAAACTCAGCTACCATATGTGAATTTCTCATGACATTTTCAAATGCAAGAGATGTGGAACTTCTCATTGGATCAATCCAGAAGTTTCTAGGGCTTTCATTCATGTTCTATATAAGGATTAGAAGAGGTTCAAAGCATTGGTTGGTGGAGTTTGAGAGAGATTGGAGAGATTGAGCATTGAATTTTCAGTTTGCAAAACAGAATCGGTTACACCAATTTACTCCATTTCAATCCATTCTTTTGTGTTCAATATCTTCCTTTGGTGTTGGTGAGTGATTCCAGATACATTTCAAGGCAAGATTGTTGCAAAATCGTGAGAGAGCATTTTGGATTCATCCCTTGCAAGTCAGAATTGGATTCAAGGATTCAAGAGGTTTCAATCCAATTTATTGCATACACAAGCTTGGTAATTGATCATAGAACGTGTCTGGAAGATCTTGGAGCTTGATTTGGAGGTTTCACCACTCTGTTCATCCAAGATTTGCAGGTATGTAAATTTCATTCCATGGCGTGATTCATGTAGAATTGCTAGGTTTTAAATGGTTAGATTCATTATAGATGATGGTTAGGACGTTTCTGGATTGAAATTGAAACAAATAGAGACAGTTAGGTTTGATGAACGTTTTCTGTTGAGGATCAGTTAGGCACGATCTTGAGGTTTCATCATGAATTAGATAGTTCTTATTGATCAGTGAAGCATGAGGAACATTTCTGTGGTGGTAATTTTGCAATTGATGATGATTGAAACCTTGACACATTTTGAAGATTGATTCGGTTTTAAGAATCCATGAGGATTCATGAGATTTGGACTGGAGATTTGGAATCTACATGAAATTCTGGTCAAAATTGATATAAGACTTGTCACTTTTGGTTGCATGTGTTTCTTGCTCGCCGGAGAAGACGGTGGTTTCCACCGTGGACCACCGCCTGGAAATATCTCAGGTCATCTGAGTTGAAGGAAGAAGATGATCTGGTAGACGTTGGATCAGGTTGACCCTTTGACTGGAGAGTGGATCCAATGGCCACGTCTTAAACTCAGAATTTGCCTCCCATTCCCAAAACGCGCCGTTTCAATAATTGAAGTGGCATCCCAGTCAGATTCCAATCAGCTGCCTGCATGGACGCGCCCCAGCTCTCAGATGCGCTTACCGGTCCATGGATTCAATGGCTCTCTTTTATTTTCATCTTTTTATTTTCTTTTTCCTTTTAAATTCATTTTAGTTTTATTTTTATTCCATTTAACTTCTAAAAATCATAATAAATCCAATATTGATCAGAAAAATATTTTAAAAATACCTCCATGATCTTGGATTTATTTTTGATTTTATGAAATTAATAAATCTCATTTTCACCCATTTTTCAATTTAATTTGATTTTCTCCATTTTATTAATTTCTTTAATTTTGTACATTTGATACATGATTTTGTGGATTTTCTTGTGATCAATTGGTGAATGATTTTTGATTGATTCTTGTTGGATTGATTATATTAGAGGTACATGCTCCCTTAGTGATTTTTCTCATATTTTTATGATGAAATTTAGGCTAGTTTTGAATGATGAACTTTAGGGTGTTAGGATTAGGGTTTTACAATACTTAGGTATAGTTTAGGACTTGGTTTGGAGACTTAGGGTTTGATTTAGGCCTTGGGGTTTATGTGGGGTATAGGGTACATAGTTAGGTTCCCTTAGAAATTAATCTAGGATTTTATGAGGAGTATTACCATTTTATTTCATTTTTGCAAATTGGTGGTTATTGGTGTGTTTCCCTCTTGGGATGTTGTTGTGTTTGTTGGGTTTGGGCATTTCAATTGGGTGTTGGGGTTTGAGTTTTGCCAGATGGAGCTAATGAAGACCTTGGAGATGATTGGAGACAAAGGATGGAGCTTGGAGCATGAGATTCTTAATCTTGAGGATTGCTTTTGAAGACTTAGGACATATGAGATATAGGGAGAGCTTTAGAGTAGACTGATTTCTTCTATCAAACATAGAGAGCTTCTTGTGCTTCTATTCCATCCTATGACACAAGGTCCC
This sequence comes from Lathyrus sativus, assembly GCA_963859935.3. NCBI lineage: Eukaryota > Viridiplantae > Streptophyta > Magnoliopsida > Fabales > Fabaceae > Lathyrus > Lathyrus sativus. The sequence goes on along the minus strand of OZ012738.1, from coordinate 346,450,150 downwards.
CCAAAAAAGTTCCATCTCTCCTTAGGAGGGATGTAGAGCATGCTTGGATTAGGTAGAACCTTGAGGATACCTTTCACTTGCTATGATAAGATCTTAGTGATTTCCCTGGGTTATCATTAAGCCTCTTAACATTCCAATTTCACCTATTAGTTGATTCTCTCCTGTGAGTGTTTGCATTGAAGATCGGGAGCCTCTTGAGGATAAGAAGTGCATTGAAGAGTGGTGAAGATGAAGCTTATGCCTGTCAAAGCTGGGCATCTGTTGAAGACTAAGGTTTTGCTGTTGTTTGAAGCTGTCTACTAATTGGGGTCTATTGCTTGCCAGAGCTTGGAGATTTATTGAAGATAGGAGCTTATCTAAAGCTTGAAGAAGGTTGAAGAGTGGGGTCTTGCTGGGAGAAGTTGTTACTGTCAACCCTTTGCTGTTAGTCAACTGTAGCTGTCAGAGCTGGTCCTGTTTGAACTGCTTATTGTAGGAGCTGGTGCTGCTATCAGAGCTGGTGCTGGATTTCTTTTTCTTTTTTTGTATTGATTGTTGGCTTGTTCAGCTTTCCCCTTAGGTTTGAAGTGAAGCTGTTTCACTTTGCCTATTGTTTTCCTAGGTTCGAGGTTGAGTGGGACTCCCTTGCCTCGCTTGTATTGCTGCATCTCATGCATTCTACTGTTTACTGTATATCTGTTTCTTTTCCGTTTATCCCTTAAGATCTCTGATTTCCTCTGTGCAGGAGGGAATTATGACAAACATTAGGTGGTAATCCATGCATGACAACATTAGGGTAGTTTTGATTCCCTTTTCAAACCCTAGGTTTTAGAGCTTTTTTTTTCTCTTCTATCTCAGAACAATTCAAAACACAGTAATAAGGATGACCGACGTCGTACGTTACGAGCCTTAAGCCATTTGAGAGAGGATTGCTGGAGGGTCACTCTTCAGTAATCTGACTGCTTAGTATGTTACCCCTAGGGTGACATACGACGTAGTCACCCTCAAATCATAGTCTCTAGTGCGTCAGAGATTGCAAACAAACAATAAGAAACAGTTCTTGCGTAAAAGACTGAAAACCAATCAAAACGTCATTTTTGTCCGCTTGGACCCGTAATCAGGAGAAAACCTTTTCAGAAAGATAAAAAACAGTCAGACAAATCTGTGTCTTCCGTGACCCGAACTACGTTTGCTCTGATCTTTCATGCTGTATAAAAGTATGTAGGCATAGGATGCTGTATCCTAGCGAGCAACCTTCCCCTCCTTTCCCGTAGGTAGGCGAACTACGTTGACTCTGATTTCTTGTTCCAGACGGGAATACGTAGGCATAAAGTACGATACTTTGCCGAGTCATTTCATTTTCTTTTCTTTTTGACCCAGACCTATAGAGTAGATAGAATAACAATCCGTACTAGAAAACAAGCGTGGATCCCGTCGAGTACGACGGACGTGAGGGGTGCTAATACCTTCCCCTTGCGTAACCGACTCCCGAATCCAGGATTTGGTTGCGATGACCATTCCTTTCCCGTCTTTGCGTTAGGTTTACTTCGAGCGTTTCCTTTCCCTCCGTTGGGATAAATAACGCACGGTGGCGACTCGTCTATTCAGCCGGCGCCGATTTTCGCAGTAGCGACAGCTGGCGACTCTGCCGGGGACAGAAATATCCCATATGCGAGTCAATCATAGCGCTTGTTTTCCCGTCGCGGGTGTTGTATGGATTTACTTTTTTGTCTTTACTTTTTGCATTTTATTATCAGCTTTATACTGTTATTGCTGCTGTGGGAAGGGGGTAATCTGTTGAGAGATAAGTCGGACCTGGGCTTGAGGTTACACATAGACTTAGAAGTAGAGAGTAGTGGTTAGCCTGCTTGCTTAGCTCGCACCAGCTAGCCACGAAATTTACGCTCGGACGAGATTCTCTTTGATGCTTCTTGCCTGGCCCTTAGGGCTCGACAAGTTGTTTGACCCCAGGATTGTCGACTCTGGGGACCTATCAATTGGGATTCAACTAAGTGAGGCCGCTTCAAGGAATGATGATGCCACACCTTCTGGGTATCGTATCATTACTCTTGAAAGTCTGTGACGTTGAACCCGCATAGGATACTGTACCTCGTCTGCGAGTTAAGTACATACCTGTGAGGGGTAGGTGGGTCTGTTTGCAGGAAACCTTTGACCTCAGAATACCTGGTTTATCTTTGTTAGTGAGATATGGTTACAGGGTTCATTTGAGTTAATGGTTTGAGATGAAGATTGATGGTCCTCAGGCCTCAGTGCAGAGCAGCACAGTTCATCAGCATTGCACTTGATCCCTTATTTGCATATGCATGTACATTTTCATGACTGCATTTCATTAACATGTATTTATGTTGCAGGTGATCATTCCCCTCTGATTCTAGTATACCTTCTAGCCATACATGGAGTCCCTGAAGAGGACAGTTGCTTACCGGTTGCATTCACCAGATATCAGTTCCTTGTTGGGTTTAGTTGCTCTAGCGATGAGAGAGTGAGGGCTGAGTTCAGAGTATCCTATGGGAGATTGCTTAGTTTGTTGTATCAACCTTCAGCATTTGAGACGACTGGGGCGTATACTTTGATGCAGTTTTATGAGCCGCAGCTGAGATGTTTCTTATTTCCCGACTATATTCTGGCACCCACTTTGTAGGAGTATTCTGCGATGTTGGGAGTTCCCGTGTTAGACCATATGCCCTTTATACATGTTGATGCTGAGCCTGAGTTAGCTACACTTGCTGAGATTGTCAGTCTGGACGCTTCTGAGTTCCCCGGAGGTTTGGTCAAGCTAAACGGAGCGTATGGTTTTCACCTGTCTTTCCTGATTGAGAAGGCTACACAGTGCGCGAAGAGTGGATGTTGGGTTGCCTTCAGTGCCATTCTAGTTGTCTGCATCTACGTGATTGTCTTGTTTCCTAATGTGCCAGATTTTGTCGACTCATATGCCTTCTTGATTCTTGCCTCGAAGAATCCAGTTCCCACCCTCTTGGGCGATGTTTATCATTCTATTCACTACAAGAATGAGAAACATCGTGGCAAGAATGTTTCCTGATGTCTTCCTCTTTTGTACAGGTGGTTCCAGGGGCATCTTCCGAAGACCGGGCCTTTTGTTGATGTTGTTGATACTTTGGATTGGTCTTCCCGATTGATAGGGCTGTCTGGTGAGAACATCATTTGGTTTGATCGGAGTATGCTGGGCACTGATATTATATATAGTTGCAGTGGCTTTCCGAATGTCCCCTTGATTGGACGGAAAGGCTGTATTAACTATAACCCTTCATTGCTGGTAAGACATTTCATTTATGCTTTGAGGGACGCTCCTATTGAGAAGGAGATACAGGAATCTCTGCATCTCGTGGGCTTATTAGACACGGCTGTTTTGATCAGAATAAGACATACATGGGCTAACATCCATAGGAGAGGGAAAGCTTTGCTCGGTAAGAGCAACAGCAGAGCTTATGATCCTTATTTGGCTTGGATTCGCGAGAGAGCTAGTACTTCCTTGATGCTTTATCCTGCTGCGGAACCCCTGTATCTTCCGTTGATTGAGGTACCTGCTTCAGAAGAGAGTGAGAAGTATAACAGATTGTTGGCTGAAAATGAAGAATTGAAGAAAGCCAATGATGATTTAGAGAAGGAAGTCTTCCAGTTACGTCGTGAGAAGAATGAATCCACCTTCATGGTGAAGGAACAGACTGAATTGATTAACAGGTTGGGATCATAGCTGATGGAAGAGACCAACAAGAAAGAAAAAGTGGGAATAGCCTTGAACGGTGTTAGCAAGGTGCTTACGTCAAAGAAGGAACTTTTAAGCAAAGCTTATTCCCGTCTAAGAAAGTGGGAAGCCTTGTGGAATGCCAAGCTTACCAAGCGGAAGGAGCGTGAAGACGACTGAAGATGCAGATTGCCACGCTAGAGGCACAGATTAGAGCCCAAGACGCAAAGATGGACGAAGAGACATCACTTAGGAGCGCTGGTGAGCTTAGAGTTAGTGACCTTGATGAGAAGCCGAGAGGTTATGAAGTGAAGACCAGTTCCAAGAGGTACAGACTTGACGAGAGTTCTGGCGAAGGAACCTACCAAGACGACGCCAAAAAGCTGAGATCCACTACCGAGCAGCATGCTTTACTGATACAGGAGCTGATCTCCCATTTGGGGCATTCGGAGACGCTGAGGATATTGGAAGATGTCAGAGCACGCCATTTGGCCTGATTTACCTTTGCCTTGTTGTTATTTGTACTTGTATTTTGACCATCACCAGGCTTGTTGGCCGAGGTTTCCTCAGTTGTATTCAATTTTACTCATGTACTCAGCCTCTTGGCATTTGTTTATATATAAGGATTTTCTGATGTCTTGCGTGCTTGATGGGGACTCCATTGTCGTGATGGCCTTCTCTCCGAAACTAGAATCAAGGGAATATAACCTGTAGCATATTTACATAATTGCATCTGCATTCATATTGCATGACCAGTATTCTTGCATCTGTATCTTATTTCCTGCATCTGCAGGTTTTTCAGGATTGACGAACCAAGAGTTCACCGCTACTCAACCCGAAACAATTACAAGAGAATCATGGATCAAGTCCAAGTGGAGATGCCGGAAATCCGCGAGAAGTTGAATCTATTTATGCAGGCCATGGAGAGCATTGCTAAGGCCCAAGAGAGCCTCCAGACTCTGGTACAGCCGCTGCTGACGCAGGCTAATGGAAATGGCAACAATGACCACAATTCTGCGCATGTTGAGACTATTCCGGAGGATGGCCCCCCTACACCTGTGGTTCCACCTGTAGTAACCCCACCTATTGTGGTTGTGAACAATGACGCTGGCGCTGGCAACGGCAATGCAGGGAATGGAAATGAGACTGTTGTCAACAATGTTGAAGTTGGGGACGCCAACCAAGGCGGTGGTAACAACAATGGCGGTAATGGTTTTGGCTACAATGATCAGGGATTTGATTACGTCAACCAGGATGGGAAATTCGGCTTTAACACTCAGGGTTTCGTGTATGACGGTTTTGGTAACACTAACCAAGGGTATGGTGGATTTGGTAATATGAATGGTGCTGGGATGATTCCTGCCAACACTGGGTTTGGACCTGTTAGAGTCAACCAGGGTTTCGGCACCGGGGGACGAGGTCCCATGATCAATCAGCAAGGGTTTGGTCGCAACACTGGTTACGATGGGTATGGAAATGGAAATGTGAATTGGGGCGAAGACTGCCAGGAGGACGCCTTTTCTGGAAGAGGCATGGGATTTGAAGGACCTGTTGATCATGTGCAGAGGATCAAGATGCTTGAAGAACAGATGAAGGGGGTAGTGAATCAGAACTCCACCGGTTTGGATATGACTACAATGGGCTTGGTACCAGGGTTGAGGGTGCCGTTGAAATTTAAGGCTCCCACTTTTGACAAGTACAAGGGGAACACCTGCCCTAAAGTCCATGTTCGCTCTTACTACAGGAGGATGTCCGCGTATTCAGATGATGAAAGGATGCTCATGCATTTCTTTCAGGACAGCTTATCAGGACCTTCGCTTGAATGGTATATGGGGCTGGAACCTACGCAGATCAAAACTTGGAAGCAATTGGCCGATGCTTTCGTGACACACTACAAATACAACAGCGATCTGGCGCCAAACCGGGTCCAGTTGCAGGGTTTGTCACAGAAGAACGGTGAAAGCTTTAAAGAGTACGCGCAAAGGTGGCGCGATATGGCAGCGAGGGTGCATCCTCCTTTAATTGAAAGGGAGATGAATGATATGTTCATTGGTACATTTACGGGGGTGTTCTATGAAAAATTGTTTAGTGTGTCATTAAGCAGTTTCTCAGACTTGATTCTCATGGGGGAGATGATTGAAAACGGGATTAAAGTGGGAAGGTTCCAAGCAGGTGAGTCTACTTCAGCAGGAGGTGCCAGAAAAGCATTTGGTGGTAGACGACAAGGTGATGCTAGTGCCTTGTTTGGTGGCAGGGGCAGGGGCCGAGGAAGAAATCAATATGTTCATCCGCAACAGATAGCCAGTGTCACTATCCCGCTTCCTCAACAGAGGCAGCCACAACAACAACAAACGCAGCAACAACAAGGACAGAATCCTGGCCAGAGAAGGATACAGAATGCGAGAGCGAAAAGAGTGTTCGACGCACCTCCTTCCACGTATGCAGAACTCCTCCAGACCCTGCTAGGGTTGAACTTGGTTTGAAAGAGGACTTTGGCACCGCCTACAGGGGCAGTACTTCCTTACCGATATGATGCTAACAAGCATTGCAAATTCCATTCCGGGGCACCCGGACATGATATAGAAGCTTGTCAGGCATTTAAACACAAAGTTCAGGATTTATTGGATAGCAAAGCCATTAATTTTGGACAGGTAGGTCCAAATATCGTACAACAGCCTATGCCCAATCACGGGGCAAACGCCATCCTGACAGAGGAGAATCTGAATCTAGTGACGGATGTCAATGAGCTGAAGACACCGCTGGGTGAGATCAAAAGCAGGTTATTAAAAGGGGGTGTATTCCCGGGGTGTGATGAATTTTGCTTGGATTGTTGGACCCGGCCAGAGGGTTGTAATGAGTTGAAGCAGGGTATTCAAGCTATGATGGATGAAGGTACTTTGTAGTTTGATAGAACCGCGGCTGAAGAGCCTGTGGAGGCGTTATGTGATGAGTTGAAAGATGTTGCGACAGTGACAATTCCGAGAAGAACAATAACGATAACGGCGCCCGCCAGGTGGCCGATGATCACAATTACCAAGGCAGGACCCATTCCTTTTGAGAGTACTAAAGCGGTGTCGTGGACTTACGGGTTGGAGGTATATTGCAATGGTGAGAAAATTGAAGTCAATGGACAACTAGCTGGGGTTGTAGATAATGTTGTCGGAACAGGGGGTATGACTAGAAGCGGAAGAATCTTTACATCACCCGAGGTAGAGGCGGAAAGATTAGCCAAGGGTAAAGCCAAGGTAACTGAGGGTGGTCCGTCTCAGTCGAATGAAAAGGAAACGTCGCTTAAGGATGTGGAGGAGTTTATGAGGCTCATTCGTAAAAGTGATTACAAAGTCGTTGAGCACCTCCAACAAACGCCGTCAAAAATATCCATCCTATCATTGTTGTTATGTTCCAAGGCCCATCGGAATGCTTTGTTGAGGATTCTAGAGACGTCGTTCGTTCCTCAAGAAGTTTCTGTTAACCAGTTAGAAGGGGTGATGGCGCATGTCAACGCGGGGCACAGTTTGGGCTTCACAGACTTTGATTTGACTCTGAGAGGGAGAGAGCATAATATAGCATTGCATGTGTCAGTAGAATGTCGGGGCACGATCATGTCCCATGTTTTAGTAGACACTGGATCTTCCCTGAATATGCTACCGAAGAAAGCCTTGATGAAGTTAGATATCAGGGGAATTATCTGCACACCCAGTGACTTAGTGGTGAGAGCGTTCAACGGAACGAGGAGGTCGGTTTTCGGATCAATAACATTACCGTTGCAGGTGGGGACTAAAATATTTGAAACTGAATTCTATATAATGGACATCCAGCCAGCGTATAGTTGTCTCCTTGGGCGTCCATGGATTCATGTTGTCGGGGCAGTCACATCCACGTTACACCAAAAGCTTAAGTACATGGTGGGGGATAGTGTCGTCACTGTTTGTGGAGAGGAAGATATTTTGGTTAGCCATTTGTCTTCGTTCAAGTATGTGGAGGTCGACGGCGAAATACACGAGACCCCGTGTCAAGCCTTCGAGGGGTTGCAAATAAAAGACAAAGCTTCAGGCTCCAGCAAAGTATCAGATGTGGCGGTGTCGTAATACAAAGAGGCTCAAGCTCTAGTGCAGGCAGGCAAAACCAAGGGTTGGGGTCAGGTGTTGGAGATTCCCGTCAAGAATGACAAGTTCGGGCTTGGATATCATCCTTCGTCATCAGCATCCTCTTCAGGAGTGCCAAGGTTCAGAGGGCCTATAACCATCACACCAAGCGGAGTGAGCTTCGAGACTATCAATGCTGTTTCCGATTCTGAAGAAGGAGATAGCGACTCTGATATGGACGCGTGGATCAAGCCAAGCGTGCCAGGACAAAGTCTCTGCAATTGGTCTATCCGGGAAACTGTTCCTGTGACAACTAAACAGTAATGATTTGTTTTCTTAATTGTTGAATAATCATATGTCCTACCCGGGGCATAGTGATTTTGCTTAGGGCCATTTGGTTATGTACATTACATTGTTTAATCATGAAATAAAGGCGTTTTTCATATACAAATGTTGTGATCCCTGTTTTTCCTATTTTTATCTTTTACAATAAAATGGCAACGTGGTTATTTGCTTTGTATGCGTTTTGAAGCATTTAACCATTTCCTTTGCAGGATTACTATTTCAGATGACATCTATGAACCGCCTATGACTCATTTCGACTTCGAGCACCCGGTATTTCAGGCTGAGGGAGAGATTGTTGAAGATGGCGATGTACCAGAAGAGTTGACCTGGTTATTGAAACAAGAAGAAAGAATCATTCTGCCTCATGAGGAAGTCATTGAGATTATCAATTTGGGGTCGAAAGAGGTTGTGAAAAAAATCTGTATAGGGGCTGCGCTGCAAAGCGACATCAAGCAAAGGTTGGTTGAGATGCTCAAAGAGTATAGTGATATATTTGCTTGGTCGTACGAGGATATGCCCGGGTTGGATACGGATATGGTTGTTCACCGTCTGCCACTGCGAGAGGAATGTCCGCCTATTAAACAAAAGCTCAGAAGAACCAGACCGGACATGGCTGTGAAGATCAAGGAGGAGGTTCAAAAACAGTGGGATGCTGGTTTCCTAGCTGTTACAAAATATCCCTCATGGGTCGCTAATATTGTGCCAGTACCGAAGAAAGACGGTAAAGTGCGAATGTGTGTAGACTACCGTGATTTGAATAGGGCGAGCCCGAAAGATGATTTTCCACTTCCTCACATCGATGTGCTGGTTGATAACACTGCTCAGTTCTCTGTATTCTCCTTCATGGATGGCTTCTCGGGCTATAATCAGATAAAAATGGCGCCAAAAGACATGGAGAAGACTACTTTCATTACTCCTTGGGGAATATTTTGTTACAAAGTGATGCCCTTCGGATTGAAGAATGCTGGGGCAACATATCACCGTGGTATGACAACTCTCTTTCATGACATGATGCATAAAGAGATCGAGGTTTATGTTGATGATATGATTTCCAAATCCCAGACGGAGGAGGAGCATTTGGTTAATCTGCTGAAACTTTTCAAGAGGCTTAGGAAGTTCAGGCTGAGACTGAACCCTAACAAGTGTACCTTTGGGGTGAGATCGGGTAAACTACTGGGGTTTATCGTGAGTGACAAAGGAATAGAGGTTGATCCTGCGAAAATAAAAGCAATACAAGAAATGCTGACGCCTAAAACAGAAAAAGAAGTGCATGGATTCTTAGGGAGGTTGAACTATATCGCCCGGTTCATATCTCACTTAACTGCAACGTGCGAGCCGTTATTCAAGTTGTTGAAAAAGGACCAGGTTGTGACCTGGAATGAAAATTGTCAAAAGGCGTTTGACAAGATAAAAGGATACTTGCAGGAGCCTCCTGTTTTGATACCCCCAGTGGCCGGGAGACCGTTGATTATGTATTTGACGGTTCTTGAGGAAAGTATGGGTTGTGTTCTTGGTCAACACAACGAGACTGGGCGTAAAGAGCATGTGATCTACTATTTGAGTAAGAAGTTTACCGACTGTGAGTCTCGATACTCAATGCTCGAGAAAATGTGTTGCGCGCTAGCCTGGGCCGCCAAACGTTTGAGGAAATACATGCTAAACCATACAACCCTGCTAATTTCAAAGATGGATCCAATCAAATACGTGTTTGAGAAGCAAGCACTCTCCGGAAGAATTGCCCGATGGCAGATGGTGTTAACTGAATATGATATTCAGTATGTCTCGCAAAAGGCTATTAAAGGTAGCGTTTTGTCAGAGTACCTTGCGGAGCAGCCTGTTGAGGACTACCAATCAATGAGGTTTGATTTTCCTGACAAGGATATCATGTACCTGAAAATGAAGGATTGTGAAGAACCCTTGCCGGACGAAGGACCAGAGTTGGGTTCCAAATGGCAGTTGATATTTGACGGAGCTGTAAATTCCTATGGTAGCGGAATAGGCGCGATTATTACCACTCCTCAGGGGTCGCACATCCCCTTTACTGCCCGATTGACCTTTCTCGTTACCAATAATGAGGCTGAATATGAGGCTTGCATCATGGGTCTGGAAGAAGCTATTAATTTGCGAATCAAACATCTGGATGTATACGGAGACTCAGCTATGGTGGTGAACCAGATTAAAGGAGAATGGGAGACACGTCAGCCCAATTTGATACCGTATATGAATTATGCAAGGAGATTGTTGCCTTTCTTTGACGAGGTGGAATTGCATCATGTGCCGCGCGCAGAAAATCAAATGGCTGACGCTTTGGCTACATTGTCCTCAATGTATAAAGTTAACTTCTGGAACGAGGATCCCCGGATTGTTATCTCTCGGCTCGATAGGCCTGCCTTCATATTTTCCATTGACGAGGCTCCCGATGGTCAACCCTGGTACTTTGACATTCAGAATTTCCTGAAGAACAAGGAGTATCCGGCTGGGGCATCCAGTTGAGATCAGAAGACTCTCAGGAGGTTGGCTGGCAATTTCTATTTGAATCCTGACGGTGTCCTATACAAAAGAAACCACGACTTGGTGTTGCTACGTTGTGTAGACGAGAAAGAGGCGAGGTTGCTCATGGAAGAGATACATGAGGGTACATTTGGTACACATGCTGGTGGGCATGCTATGACGAGGAAACTACTGCGGGCAGGTTATTACTGGCTAACTATGGAAACAGATTGTTTCAAGTTTGCAAAGAGGTGTCATAAATGCCAAATTTATGCGGACAAGGTCCAAGTACCCCTAAGTCCTCTGAATGTGATGTCATCACCGTGGCCGTTCTCGATGTGGGGAATTGATATGATCGGGAAGATTGAGCCTATGGCATCCAATGGACACCGGTTCATCTTGGTGGCAATTCATTACTTCATCAAATGGGTGGAAGCAGCATCATATGCCAATGTCACCAAACAAGTGGTCGCCAAATTTATCAAACGAGATATTATCTGCAGATATGGAATCCCTGAGCGGATTATCACCAACAATGGTTCGAATTTGAATAAAAAGATGATGAAAGAGCTGTGCCAGAATTTTAAGATGGAACATCACAACTCTTCTCCTTACCGACCCAAGATGAATGGCGCTGTTGAAGCGGCCAATAAGAACATAAAGAAGATCGTCCAGAAGATGGTTGTGACATATAAGGACTGGCACGAGATGCTACCTTTCGCTTTGCACGGTTATCGTACGACGGTACGCACGTCAACCAGGGCAACCCCTTTCTCATTGGTATACGGAATGGAGGCAGTGTTACCGTTGGAGGTTGAGATTCCTTCCCTGAGGGTCTTACGAGATGTCCAACTTGACGAGGCAGAATGGGTTATCGTACGACGGTACGCACGTCAACCAGGGCAACCCCTTTCTCATTGGTATACGGAATGGATGAGAAGAGGCTAGCTTCCCTCGCATACGGTCGGTTGTACCAGATCCGGATGAAGAAAGTGTATGATAAGAAGATATGTCTGTGAAGCTTTCAGACGGGCGACCTTGTCCTGAAGAGGATTCTCCCGCCACAAACAGATCACAGGGGCAAGTGGACCCCTAATTATGAAGGTCCATATGTTGTCAGAAAAGTCTTCTCTGGAGGAGCCTTGCTACTATCTACCATGGATGGTGAAGACTTTACGTCTCCTGTGAATTCGGACGTAGTTAAAAAATACTTTGCTTAAAAGTGACCCGCTGGACAGTAAAAAGAGAGTCCAGGCAAAAATGGGGCATCCTGGCGAACCATAAAAAATGAATAAAAAGGTTCGGGAAAAAGTTAAGGATAAAATTGAAAAGATGTACACCCGCGAAGTCGAAAACCTGCATTGGGCGACTTCGGCAAAAAAGGGTATCCCGGTGAATTGAAAACCCGCAAAGGGCGATTCACGCAAAAGTTAGGGATTGAAAAAGCAAATGACTGCGGTCCAGATCTGATACGGCATTGGTCAGTGGTTTGGGAGTACCTAAGGGTTCGTTTATCTGACATAATCTCTTCCGAAAATTGAATACCGGGAAAGCGCCAGAGTCAGGCGTGTCATAAGAGGATCAGCTCATGATGTTTGTCTGCACCACGTTGCCGACATGTATACAAATATTATTTTGTATTTTACACTTTTTGACGTACATGTATGTGTGTGTGTAACTTCCTCTTTTCAGGAGTTACATCTGATGTACAAAACTTTGCCTATTCAGAGGCCTGTCATTAATAAAACATGTTATTCAGTATTTGATGTTTGTGCTTTACTATTTTGTACGTGGAAAATGCTGATGTTTTGAGAAACTTGCATGTGCATAACCTTGTTGGCCCTTGCCAATGATTGATAAAACTTCGAATTGACTGAAGTAATGTCACGGACACTAACCCGAATAGATTTGGTTGTATATATTTGTTTTGTCTCGTTTCTGTTTTGCAGGGTTCTCGCCCTTGAAGCGGACAATCAGAAACGTGAGGCCCCAGCCGGAGGCCCGTGGTGAAAGACTTGATTTTGTTTGACGCTAATCCCCATGTAGGTCGCGCCTCATCCCCGGAGGTTGAGACCATGTTATCCCTCACCAAAGGAGGGATTATTTTCCCCGAAGAGTATCCTCATGGAAGTTGTCTATAGGACATCACCAACAAGTTGAGATCAGTATCCCATGCAGAGGTTATACTCCCCAGAGAGTCGAAGATGTGCGCATTCCATCCCCAGCAGGGAGGATTTCCGAGGCACGTAACCAAGATAGTAGGGTCAGAAGGAGTATCCCCACCGAGATTGGTTTTCTTTCTCCCCGTACGTCGTCGTGCTGTCATCAGGATGATTATCCCCAACGGAGTGCTAGTTCCGAGTTCGTAAACTGTACCCAGACGGTTGTCTCTCAGAAGGGTTGCTTCTCCCCCCCCCCCCAGCTGAGTTAATCTTCCCAGCAGGTGTTATTCTTTCCTCCCAGTGGAAATCGATGTGTAATCTCTCCCCGGCAGAGTTGGTTGTATTTCCGGCATTTATTTTGCCAGAATACTTCGCGATACCCGTTCATCCCCAGCAGGGTGGTATTTGCTCTCAACAACCGTGTTGAAGCAAGCTTGTCAGAGCTTCCCCAGCAGCCTGAACCTGCATTTGCATTTGCATACATTATCATGTTTGCATCTACCCAAAACGTGTAGCATTTCCATGCCGTATGGAGCATTACGCCATTATCAGACATACGCATTTTGAAACATAAATCAGGTTGGTTAACCTTTTGCTTTCAGGTATGTTTCTCAGCAGGAGTATGAAGTTATAATTCAGATCCATTACCAGATGATCGAGGTCTCGCCGTGAGACATATGATGATACAGTTCTTGTTATCATTCCCCACAGAGTTACTGGTTGAAGTTTCTCTTATCCGATCAGCGGAGTGTTTTCTTCAGGTTTGCTGTCGCGACAGCATTTCAAGGTTTCATGAATCAAAATTTCAGAAGAGGTCACTCGTTGTCGAAACGGGTGTCAGACAGTTATTTCCAGAATATCCCCAGTGGAGTTAGCTACTACCGCGAACAGGCTAGGAAGCTATATCCCATGTTATATTTTCCCGTAAGAAGCAGGCGGAAGGACTTTCCTGTATGTATCAGGCAGATGTGTTATCTTTTCCCGTAAGAATCAGGCGGAAGAACTTTCCTGTATGTATCAGGCAGATGTGTTATCTTTTCCCGTAAGAATCAGGCGGAAGAACTTTCCTGTATGTATCAGGCAGATGTGTTATCTTTTCCCGTATGAAGCAGGCGGAAGAACTTTCCTGTATGTATCAGGCAGATGTGTTATCTTTTTCCGTAAGAATCAGGCGGAAGAACTTTCCTGTATGTATCAAGTAGATGTGTTATCTTTTCCCGTATGAAGCAGGCGGAAGAACTTTCCTGTATGTATCAGGAAGATGTGTTATATTTCCCTTATGAAACAGGCGGAAGAACTTTCCTGTATGTATCAGGCAGATGTGTTATATTTCCCGTATGAAGCAGGCGGAAGAACTTTTCTGTATGTATCAGGCAGATGTGTTATCTTTTCCCGTATGAAGCAGGCGGAAGAACTTTCCTGTATGTATCAGCCAGATGTGTTATATTTCCCGTATGAAGCAGGCGGAAGAACTTTCCTGTATGTATCAGGCAGATGTGTTATATTTCCCGTATGAAGCAGGCGGAAGAACTTTCCTGTATGTATCAGGCAGATGTGTTATCTTTTCCCGTAAGAATCAGGCAGAAGAACTTTCCTATAAGAATCAGGCAGATGTGTTTTCCCGTATGAAGCAGGCGGATGAACTTTCCGATATCCAGACGGATAATTCTCCCGTGATAGGCAGGGTATGTGAGTTGTGTTCCGATATTTGACAAAAGTATGTTCCCCAAGGAAGTCGCCGTGATTTCCTCATGTTACTGTCCCCAGTAGAGTCCTCCGCGAGTCATTTGTGGGTTGGGACCAACGAAGGTAGTCACTGCAGAGGTAGGCAGAGAAACAATATTCAGATGATTTTTCCCGTATGAAGCAGGCGGATGAATGTTCAGACAGAATTGTTTCCCCAGCAAAGTCGTCGGGATGTTGCTGTGTTGACAGGATATAGCGTCCTAAAGTGGACAAAGTTCTATCCTCGCGATGATAGAATCTTTTTTCGGGCTGATAAAAATAATCCCCAGCACGGTCTCTAATTGATCAGTTTGTTGCCGTAACGACCGGATCCAGTCAGCGGATGTTGTTTTCCAAGCAACTTGTGTAGTTTATTTCTGTGGTTGGCAAATTTCCGGGTTCTTAGTATTCAACCGTCTCGTACCTCGATTGTTTGAAGGTCGTTCGCTCTTCACCCAGTCGGGTCCAAGCCGTTTGAATAGGGGCAGCTGTTGCACCCTAAAATTTGCTCAACCTATTTCACCTGGTTTATGTTTCCATTGCATTATCATTTGCATAGCAAATCATGTACATAATCTAATCATTTGCATAGCATAGCAAGTCATCTAACAAGGGATCAAGTGCCATTCTTATCTAAAGAAGCACATCAAGGGTTTTTATTCAAGCTGAGGAACATCCAAGTCGTCAAGAAATGTGTGAAGCTTTGAGAAGTTTGAGTATCAACAGGTGGATTTCTCTCCTAGCTGAGGTGTATTGAGGGTCTTCAATGGGGTTATGAGCTATGAATTGGGGGTATGGAAGGTGTACAAAGATTATGAAATTCCTAGAGGGTCATATTGAAGATGAGACAAGTCATTGATTCAAGTGCAAGAGCCACAGTTGAAGTGCAGTCAACTAGGGTTTCATCTGGGTCAACCCTAGGTCAACCCTAGGTCAATTGAGTGATTGAAAAGCATCAAGGCTTAATTGAAGGTTGTGGGATTCATGAATTGATATGTTGATACATGTGTGGTGTTGTGTCAAGGATAAATCAAAGAGGATCAAGAGTGGGAGGAGTTACCAAATTAGGGTTTTAGTGTAAAATCCCCTAATTTAGGCCTAAATCCCAAGCCAGATAAGTCAAAATGCAAGTTTCAAATGGATCTTTGGTCAACATGAAACTTGTATATCTACTCAATAGATTTAATTTGAGTACTATAAGTCTTCAAGGAGGTTTGTAGAACTCAAGTTAAGGTTCTTGCAATTTATGGGTCATAAGAGGACACTGAAATGTATCTGTGAAAGTCACTTGACTTCCAAGAAACTTTTGCCCATCAAGGAATTTTCAAATGAATTCTTGGCCAACATAATAATTGTAGGGCTTGATCTTATCTTTAATTTGAGTACTAGAAGTCTTCAAGAAGATTTGTGAAACTCAAGTTATGGTTTTGGCAATCCAGGGGTATTTTGGGTATTGATGATTACAGGTCATTTTTCAACATAGGTCAAAATCTCTATCTTCCACTCTTCAAATGGAAAAATGTTCAACATGAGATGTGCTTAGAATGGTGTTTTTAGGCTAGGTAAGAGGTCATGGGTGATTGGAAGGGCTTGTATCACAAAATTGAAAAAATGGCCTAAAATAAGGGTGAATTTTAAATGAACCAAGGATGAAAATTGGGATTTTTGATCTATAAGTCCAAACCAAGCCATATGACATACCTATTTGACTGGAAAACATATTTTGAAAACATTGACATTGCCAAATTTTTGAGTTGAGGGATAATTCAAGGACTTCCTTTGTAAAATGGTTACTTACATCATAAGTAACAATTGCAAAACCACTCTTCAAGGCATAACCAAGGCTCTAATGAATCCTAACATATTCAATATGTCATGTGGTGAGAATTTGGATCATAATGAGGCCTTGAAGCAAGCTTAAAACTCAGCTACCATATGTGAATTTCTCATGACATTTTCAAATGCAAGAGATGTGGAACTTCTCATTGGATCAATCCAGAAGTTTCTAGGGCTTTCATTCATGTTCTATATAAGGATTAGAAGAGGTTCAAAGCATTGGTTGGTGGAGTTTGAGAGAGATTGGAGAGATTTAGCATTGAATTTTCAGTTTGCAAAACAGAATCGGTTACACCAATTTACTCCATTTCAATCCATTCTTTTGTGTTCAATATCTTCCTTTGGTGTTGGTGAGTGATTCCAGATACATTTCAAGGCAAGATTGTTGCAAAATCTTGAGAGAGCATTTTGGATTCATCCCTTGCAAGTCAGAATCGGATTCAAGGATTCAAGAGGTTTCAATCCAATTTATTGCATACAGAAGCTTGGTAATTGATCATAGAACGTGTCTGGAAGATCTTGGAGCTTGATTTGGAGGTTTCACCACTTTGTTCATCCAAGATTTGCGGGTATGTAAATTTCATTCCATGGCTTGATTCATGTAGAATTGTTAGGTTTTAAATGGTTAGATTCATTATAGATGATGGTTAGGACGTTTCTGGATTGAAATTGAAGGAAATAGAAACAGTTAGGTTTGATGAACGTTTTCTGTTGAGGATCAGTTAGGCACGATCTTGAGGTTTCATCATGAATTGGATAGTTCTTATTGATCAGTGAAGCATGAGGAACATTTCTGTGGTGGTAATTTTGCAATTGATGATGATTGAAACCTTGACACATTTTGAAGATTGATTCGGTTTTAAGAATCCATGAGGATTCATGAGATTTGGATTGGAGATTTGGAATCTACATGAAATTCTGGTCAAAATTGATATAGGACTTGTCACTTTTGGTTGCCTGTGTTTCTTGCTCGTCGGAGAAGACGGTGGATTCCACCGTGGACCACCGCCTGGAAATATCTCAGGTCATCTGAGTTGAAGGAAGAAGATGATCTGGTAGACGTTGGATCAGGTTGACCCTTTGACTGGAGAGTGGATCCAATGGCCACGTTTTAAACTCAAAATTTGCCTCCCATTCCCAAAACACGCCGTTTCAATAATTGAAGTGGCATCCCAGTCAGATCCCAGTCAGCTGCCTGCGTGGACGCGCCCCAACTCTCAGATGCGCTTATCGGTCCATGGATCCAATGGCTCTCTTTTATTTTCAGCTTTTTATTTTCTTTTTCCTTTTAAATTCATTTTAGTTTTATTTTTATTCCATTTAACTTCTAAAAATCATAATAAATCCAATATTGATCAGAAAAATATTTTAAAAATACCTCCATGATCTTGGATTTATTTGTGATTTTATGAAATTAATAAATCTCATTTTCACCCATTTTTCAATTTAATTTGATTTTCTCCATTTTATTAATTTCTTTAATTTTGTACATTTGATACATGATTTTGTGGATTTTCTTGTGATCAATTGGTGAATGATTTTTGATTGATTCTTATTGGATTGATTAGATTAGAGGTACATTCTACCTTAGAGATTTTTCTCATTTTTTTATGATGAAATTTAGGCTAGTTTTGAATGATGAACTTTAGGGTGTTAGGATTAGGGTTTTACAATACTTAGGTATAGTTTAGGACTTGGTTTGGAGACTTAGGGTTTGATTTAGGCCTTGGGGTTTATGTGGGGTATAGGGTACATAGTTAGGTTCCCTTAGAAATTAATCTAGGATTTTATGAGGAGTATTACCATTTTATTTCATTTTTGCAAATTGGTGGTTATTGGTGTGTTTCCCTCTTGGGATGTTGTTGTGTTTGTTGGGTTTGGGCATTTCAATTGGGTGTTGGGGTTTGCGTTTTTCCTGATGGAGCTAATGAAGACCTTGGAGATGATTGGAGACAAAGGATGGAGCTTGGAGCATGAGATTCTTAATCTTGAGGATTGCTTTTGAAGACTTAGGAGATATGAGATATAGGGAGAGCTTTAGAGTAGACTGATTTCTTCTGTCAAACATAGAGAGCTTCTTGTGCCTCTATTCCATCCTATGACACAAGGTCCCCCAAAGAAGTTCCATCTCTCCTTAGGAAGGATGTAGAGCATGCTTGGATTGGGTAGAACCTTGAGGATACCTTTCACTTGCTATGATAAGATCTTAGTGATTTCCCTGGGTTATCATTAAGCCTCTTAACATTCCAATTTCACCTATTAGTTGATTCTCTCCTGTGAGTGTTTGCATTGAAGATCGGGAGCCTCTTGAGGATACGAAGTGCATTGAAGAGTGGTGAAGATGAAGCTTATGCCTGTCAAAGCTGGGCATCTGTTGAAGACTAGGGTTTTGCTACTGTTTGAAGCTGTCTACTGATTGGGGTCTATTGCTTGCCAGAGCTTGGAGATTTATTGAAGATAGGAGCTTATCTAAAGCTTGAAGAAGGTTGAAGAGTGGGGTCTTGCTGGGAGAAGTTGTTACTGTCAACCCTTTGTTGTTAGTCAACTGTAGCTGTCAGAGCTGGTGCTGTTTGAACTGCTTATTGTAGGAGCTGGTGCTGCTGTCAGAGCTGGTGCTGGATTTCTTTTTCTTTTTTTGTATTGATTGTTGGCTTGTTCAGCTTGCCCCTTAGGTTTGAAGTGAAGTTGTTTCACTTTGCCTATTGTTTTCCCAGGTTCGAGGTTGAGTGGGACTCCCTTGCCTCGCTTGTATTGCTGCATCTCATGCATTCTACTGTTTACTGTATATTTGTTTCTTTTCCGTTTATCCCTTAAGATCTCTGATTCCCTCTTGCAGGAGGGAATTATGACAAACATTAGGTGGTAATCCATGCATGACAACATTAGGGTAGTTTTGATTCCCTTTTCAAACCCTAGGTTTTAGAGCTTTTTTTTTCTCTTCTATCTCAGAACAATTCAAAACACAGTAATAAGGATGACCGACGTCGTACGCTATGAGCCTTAAGCCTTTTGAGAGAGGAATTCTGGAGGGTCACTCTTCAGTAATCTGACTGCTTAGTATGTCACCCCTAGGGTGACATACGACGTAGTCACCCTCAAATCATAGTCTCTAGTGCGTCAGAGATTGCTAACAAACAATAAGAAACAGTTCTTACGTAAAAGACTGAAAACCAATCAAAACGTCATTTTTGTCCGCTTGGACCCGTAATCAGGAGAAAACCTTTTCAGAAAGATAAAAAACAGTCAGACAAATCTGTGTCTTCCGTGACCCGAACTACGTTTGCTCTGATCTTTCATGCTGTATGAAAGTACGTAGGCATAGGATGTTGTATCCTAGCGAGCAACCTTCCCCTCCTTTCCCGTAGGTAGGCGAACTACGTTGACTCTGATTTCTCGTTCCAGACGGGAATACGTAGGCATAAAGTGCGATACTTTGCCGAGTCATTTCATTTTATTTTCTTTTTGACCCAGACCTGTAGAGTAGATAGAATAACAATCCGTACTAGAAAACAAGCGTGGATCCCGTCGAGTACGACGGACGTGAGGGGTGCTAATACCTTCCCCTTGTGTAACCGACTCCCGAATCCAGGATTTGGTTGCAATGACCATTCCTTTCCCTTCTTTGCGTTAGGTTTACTTCGAGCATTTCCTTTCCCTCCGTTGGGATAAATAACGCACGGTGGCGACTCTTCTGTTCAGCCGGCGCCGATTTTCGCAGTAGCGACAATATATATATATATATATATATATATATATATATATATATATATATATATATATATATATATATATATATATATATATATATATATATATATATATATATATATATATATATATATATATATATATATATATATATATATATATATATATATATATATATATATATATATATATATATATATATATATATATATATATATATATATATATATATATATATATATATATATATATATATATATATATATATATATATATATATATATATATATATATATATATATATATATATATATATATATATATATATATATATATATATATATATATATATATATATATATATATATATATATATATATATATATATATATATATATATATATATATATATATATATATATATATATATATATATATATATATGACATTTTCCGCTGTTAATTGTTGAATTCATTTAATGAAGCGTTTTGTTGGAGTTTTCTTTTGTGATATCCCGTTTTGGTGTGGCAACTCTGATAATTGTTTTGATTTAAATTGCATTTATTTTATTTTTTAGAAACGGGTTGTTACAAGTTGGTATCAGAGCAGGTCGGTCCGTCCGGCCAGTGTAGTAGTTGACTCTGTCCTTAGGATAGGGGTTGTGTGTCTTTTAACCTAGTGTTGTTATAGTTGAGGAGTATGGAAGGAAGGAATGATGCTGCTTTGGTTGCCGTTACGCAAGCTAGAGCGTTGGTGGTTGCTAATCAGAACCAAGCTGCGGGTGCGCAATTTGGGGATTTGGCACAGTTTCGGAGTAACAAGCTGCCGACATTTGAAGGAGGAATTTTGGATCCTTAAGCTGCGCAAAAGTAGCTGAAGGCGATTGAGAAAATTTTCAGGACAATGGGTTGTAGTGATGAGCAAAAAGGTGGGGTTTGGTACTCACATACTGGAAGGAGAAACTGAGGCTCTTTGGGACAACAGTCGCCAGAGACTGGAGACTGCAGGAGTGGGATTGAAATAAGTGGGGGAGAAGGTTGTGCTTCTCCAAGATGCTTCAAGTGTGTTGTTAGACGCTATTATAGTTTGACGGGACCATGTTGGAGGGAATAAGTGTGTCTTGCGGGCTTAGATGGTGTGTACAGTGAATTGTTTGGAGTTAAGCCAAATGCTTGAGAGTTGTCTTGGCGAGTCGGCACAGGACAATGTTGAGATGTTTAATTTTGAGGGAGATTTGGAGTGTTGATGAAAGTAGAGAAGTTGGCGGGTTGCCGATTAAGTGTGGTTGTCTGAAAGTTATCCTTACAAGACAGTGATATACAGTCCGGACGTGAAGTGGAGTTGTGATCGACTTAGTTGCGGAAACTAGCCCGATATTGAGAGCTCCGTATTGTATGTCTGTTTGGGTGGTCAAGGAATTAATTTGAGTGAGTAGTTTTGAGACTCGTGTCTGGTGGATGTGCTACGGTAACAGATTGTAAGGTCGAGTATGTAAAGGGTGGATAGTGACTCCGGGTGAATATTAAAGGAAGTAAGAATGTGGGATACGATATTGATATAATTATACCTTTAAACATTTCAAGAGTTGAAGGTGTGTTGAATGGCCTTTCAAGTGTGAAGATGTTGTTGTCGTATTTTTGACGTAACGGGAGAACCGTAACTCAGAATGATGCACAGTTCGGAGTGTTGGAAGTTTTTACAATACTATAGGTGATGGCGAAGTAGCGGCATGGGATTAAGATATTTATTGATGGAAAATGTTTGGATGTTGTAGTAAGTATGAAGGTGTGGTTCGTGTTTTCGCCATAGCTCGCAAATTTGAGTGTCCGTTGGCATGGGACTTTCCATACTTAAGTGAGCGAGTCAATGGTTGTGTTAACGGATAAAATTCTGATATGTTCAAAGAGTATAGAGGATTATGTTGAGCATAGGTGTAATACCCCAAATTTTACCCTTTCTTTTTTATTTTTATTCTAAATTCTTATTAACTTAATAAATTAACCTTTTTTTTTAAATCTTGTTTTTTTAACTAATAATAATTTAATTAAATTTTTTTTATAACTTTACTAATGTTTTTTATTAACTTTTTTTTTCTATTTAGTTTATTTATTTAAATCATTTTAAGCTCTTCTTACTAACTTTTAGGATTTAGATTAAAATTTAATTTTTTTTTCTTTTCTTTAAGAGTAAATTTTTTTATAACCTTTTTTAAATTAATTTCTAACACATTTTTTAATCAAATTCTAATACCTTTTTTAAAATAAAAATCTAACTTCTTTTTAAAATTAAATCTTTTTTTCTAACTTTTTTAAAGCTAAATCTTTTTTTCTAACTCCTCTTTAAAGTTAAATCTTTTTCTATCTTTTTTAAAGCTAAATCTTTTTTTCTAACTTTTTTAAAGCTAAATCTTTTTTTCTAACTTTTTAAAATTAAAACTTTTTTTCTAACTTTTTTAAAGCTAAATCTTTTTTTTCTAACTTTTTTAAAGTTAAATATTTTTTTCTAACTTCTTTTTAAAGTTAAATCTTTTTTCTAACTTTTATAAAGTTAAATCTTTTTTTCTAACTTTTTTAAAAAAATTAAATCTTTTTTTCTCTAACTTCCTTATAAAATTAAATCTTTTTTTTTTCTCTAACTTCTTTTTAAAATTAAATCTTTTTTTCTAACTATTTTAAAAAATTAAATCTAACCTTTTTTTATAAATTAAATCTATCCTTTTTTTTTAAAATTAAGATCTAAATTCCTTTTAAAATTAAATTCTAACAGTTTTTAAAATAATTCTAACATTTTTTAAAACCAACATTCAAATATTTTTTTATTTTAAAATTCTAACTCATTTTTTTTAAACTTAAAACTCTAATTTTTATTTAACTTGAAACTCTTATCTTCTTTGCTAACTTTTTAAATTTAAATCTCAACACTTTTTTAATCTAATCCAATCCCAATGAATTCCAGATAGAGTTAAATCAAATCAATCAGATCATATCATCATAAGAAAATCAGCATCACCATCATTGAATCAAATCTGAAATCATCATAAAAATCTACTCAAATCAAATCCGAGATTGAAAAAGATTGAGATATTCAAATTAAATCTGAGATTAAAAAAGATTTAAAAATTAAGTATAAAGGGGACGAAAATCATAACAAGAAAAAGGGAACTTTTTGTAAAATCCAAGCAAACCCCGTCAAAAATCCTCTAGCCTCAGGACAAAGCATCATCGGCCATCATCATTCCGTAAGGATCAAAAAATATAATTACAATTTTTGTGTTGCTTTTCATGTTTTTCAGGAAAAAGAGATGAAGAAGACAAATCGGCGGCCATGCAAAAGAAGAAGAAGATAACATCCGTGAGAGGCAAACAAGAAGGAGAGGAACACACGCAAACTCAGAGAGCAGAGAGAAGAAGAGTGATGACCGGCCCAACCCTCTTTTTTATTATTTATTGTTTTTCCATTTGTTATTTTATTTTGTTTATCTTTTTTTTAAAAAATCAAGAAGCCCCTTTCTTTTTTATAACCAAAAACCTTTTTCAAATTAATTAAAACTCTTTTTAAATAAAATAATCAAATGTTTTTTCAAATAATAAAACTTTTTTTATAACTTTAAAGTAAAACGTGTTTTTAACTAACATTAAGATTTTTTAAATTAAACCAATTGTTTTTTTTTAATGATTAAATCTTTTTTTCAAAATATTATCACTAAAACTCCTTTTTTAGAATAATTAACCAAACTTTCACCTTTCATTAATAAATTTTTTTTTAAAACTCAAAACTCTTTTAATTAAAATTAATCTCTCTTTTCACAAATTTAAATCCTTGGTTAAAAAGACCATAAAAGTCCTCCAAAATTCATACGGCTTGTTTCTCGTTCAATTTTGATTTCGTTTTCATCTAACCCCACATACTGACATTTTTGTTTGTTTTGTTTCTTGCAGCTATTATGTTCAATTTGAAACTTATTTTCGGTTTTATATTTAGTTATCATATTTGTAACTGCTTATGGGGTGTAATTTTGCGAGACAATTGTCGCATTTATCTTTCCGCACTTTATGTTCTGCCATTGTATGTTTATCGCGTCTTTACCAATAATCTCACTCCTCCGAAGGAATTAGGTCTAGCCGTTTGACCACCGTGTCAATAGTCCTCAACTTCAAACCCTTACAACCTCACAAACCCTAATTTTCACAAATGCCTTGCCGCAGGAAAGATTACAATTTTACCCCTAGCATTAGGTCAAAGAGCCGCCGCGCTCATTTTAGGGTTTCCCGCCGCGGAATCCCTAATTCAACCCTAATTACAACATAACATTTCAACGTAGAGATTTGGAGTTTCTACACTCCACGTAAGCGTGTCCTTAAGACATGTTTATTCCCCTTGAGACCTTGACCACAGTCAAGAAGTCTCTAACCTCCCTTTTGAGGGGAACTACGATTACTCTGATTCCACTCCCGTAAGGATACGTAGGCACAAGATGCGATGTCTTGCCGAGTAAACTTAGAATTAACCCCTTAGGTCTCCTTTCTCACTTTTAATCCCTTTGTACATATACCCTTAAGCAAATAAATAAAGCAAATAGTAAACATTTGAACAAAAGGTTCCCGTAGAGTACTACGAAAGTTTAGGGTGCTAGTACCTTCCCTAAATTTAATCAACCCCCGAACCCTAGATCTTTCCCCGCATTGTGTTTACGATGCAAAAATAGGTTTTCCCTCTTTTGACCTTTTCCTTCGGATAAATCAAAGAGCGGTTGTGAATTGAATTGCGATTCAAATTAATTAATATTTGATATCCTATTTCCACCGCAACAGAAAATGGCGACTTCACTGGGGAATCTAAACTTTTGAGGGTTATCCCTAATTTGTTCATATTTATTACTATTTGTTTTACTATTCATTTGCATGTATATATTGTACTCTGATTTTGGGATGGCTCCTTGTGTTGTGAGATAAGTCCTACGCCCGGACTAGTGACATTATTATAGGATGGGGATATATTCGATGAGGCTTATAGGGAGTTGAGTCCCGACCAAGCTGATTCGAGAATCATCGCTCAGTTGAGACCTTTTCGAAAATGGTTCGGTTGAACGAGTAATCGTGAAAACTTTTTCCATGGTCGATTGGAGTCTGTGATATTGGGAACCGTAGTACCTTTACACCACCTCGGCCTTATTTAGGACGTAGTGCGGGAACTATGTGGGAGTAGTCCTACAATGGTTGCTACGCGATACTACACTCAAAAGAGGTTCTCTTGAGAATATTATTAAATCCCGAGTCAGTCGGAAAGTTGATAATATCCGAAAGATGGGCTGATGACTTTGGGCACTTTTTAGAACCTTGTTCTGCAGGTACGACTAACCTATAGTACACTCCTTTCTGGGATGGGTAGACCTTAATTCCGCTCACATACCGTTAACCTAGGACTTTATGTGTTTTCATGCATTGCATCCATAAAGCATCATATTGCATTAAGATTTCATGGAATTCAAACTCTATTTATGAACATTGCAGGATACCATGGATCACCATAGGAAGCATACTTTGAAATTTACTTTTAAGGGTTTTAATTTGGAAGTCCTAGAGAAGCTAAGGGATTTGGTTCAAGATCAAGAAAAGTTCCAAAACAGATATGGAAGGCTATTGTCTTTGTTGAAGGTTCAAGTAAACGAAGGACTTCTTGCGACTTTGCTACAGTTTTATGATCCAGATTATCACTGCTTCACCTTTCCAGATTATCAGCTTTTACCTACCTTAGAAGAGTACTCTCAGTTGGTGGGATTGCCTATCTTGGATAAGTCTCCATTCCCTTTCTTGGAGGAAGACCCTAAAGAACGAGACATTGCTAAAGCCATTTGTCTAAGGATATCCGATGTCAAAAACAATATGATCACTAAAGGGGGGATCTCCGGTTTTCCCAGGGACTTCCTAATTAAGAAAGCCCAATTTTATGCCGATCATAAAGACATGTTTGCCTTCGAGACGATTTTTGCTTTGCTTATTTATGGGTTGCTGCTTTTTCCTAGTTTTGAGGGGTTTGTGGACCTTAATGCAATCAAGACCTTCATGAGGAGAAATCCAGTTCCAACACTATTGGGTAATACTTATCATTCAGTACATCTCCGAAACTTTCATGGTGGAGGAATGATTACATGTTGTGTGCCATTACTATACAAGTGGTTTATTTCTCACTTACCCAAGTCTGGTCCGTTCTGGAGATCTAATCAAGAACGTTGGTCGCAAAAAGTTATGGCTTTAACTCACTCTGATATTGATTGGTATAATCACATGTACGATGGGATATCGATCATTGATAGTTATGGAAACTTCAGCAATGTGCCTTTGCTCAGTTTCAATGGAGGAATTAGCTACAATACGGTCCTAGCTCGCCGACAGTTGGGATATCCCTTGAAAGAACCGCCTAAAGGTGTTCATGTGGAGAAAATCTTTTTCAAAGACGACAAAAAGCTTTAAGATCAGATTCTATCTTCTTGGAATCATCTGCATAGGAAAGACCAAGAAAGTTTGGGCAGACCTAATTGTGTGTCCATGGAACCATACCTTCAATGGGTCCGAGGAAGAGCTATTGAATTGAAGAGGCCCTACTCTCGCCAGGATCCTTCACCTCAAAGAGAGGAACCTGTCCAGTATTTCATGACCGAAGCTGAGACTTTGAAGATCGCTTTGAAGAGATCACAACGCGAAACAGAAGCATGGAAGAACAAATACCATGTGATGGTCAGCGAGTACGAAGAACTTCAAAAGCAGATTCAGTCGAAGAATGATGAGATACAATCCTACAAGAAGAGAAGGCTCTACGAATATTTATTTTCCTCCGGATCTCCGTCTGCCCACTGAAGTTGTGGAAGATGCTTCTCTAGGACTTTCTAGGCTTTTATTTAGCTATTTTGGTTGCAAGAATATTATTTGTAATCTGTCTTCAATAAATTAAAAGTTTCTTTGGTATTCCGCAATATTCGTAAATATTTGAATTCCATGAAATCTTCATTTGCATTCACATTTTAGCATCTTACTTTTGCATTGCATGTGTCTCCCGATTTCTCATACTCGGTTCTCTCACCTTCCAGTTTTGTCACCCTGAGTTCTCTGCATCAAATACGACCCTTCAAAAGGATGGAAGATCAAAACCAAGAGATCAACCGTGTCAGCCATGAACTCGAAGATCTTCGAGGAAGTGTAGGGCAGATTTTGGAAATGCTACGAGCTCTTAGTGTGAAGGTGGATGCTCAGTCTAATGTTGTTTCTGAGACTAATACCGTTATGGAACCTCAACCAGCTGTTACTGTCGAGAATGTACCTCCTCACGGTCTTCAATCCGGTCTGGTGCCTCCTATTGCTCAACCAGTTCAACGAGCTACCCCTCCAAAGTGCAAAACTCCTAACTCCGACCATGGTAAAGGACCTGCACGTTCGAGGAACCGCAAAACAGCTACCCCTCAACCTTGGCAACATCAGCAGAATTATGTTCAAGGTTATCCATATGTCCAACAACCCTATGTAGCTGCTGTTGCACCTCCCTTCAATCAGCAGTTTCCTACATACCAGCCTGTGCAGTCAGCTCTGGTATATCAAGCACCGATCCGTCAACAACCTTCCGGTTATCTGCCCATGCGAGGTCCTGTCAACAGTCAATGAGTGCCCAACGCTCCTGTTCATCAACAATCATAGGATCAGGTTCCTTATCCCCGTAAGAGGCAGTATAAGCCTTGTCCTCCAATTCCGATAACTTTCACTGAGTTATACCCCCACTTGGTACAACAAGGTCTGATTACCACCCGTGCTTTGGGTCCTCCGCCTAATCCGTTACCTGCAGGTTACAACGCTGCCGCTCATTGTTTATTTCATGAGGGTGCGCCCGGCCATGATCTAGATAATTGCTACGCTCTTAAGAATCTTGTCAGAAATTTGCTAGAAACGAAGAAATTGTCTTTTAGCGATGCTCAGCCGAAGATCGAGACTCCTCTCGGGGTTCCTCACTTGTCGAGTTCGAATTCTGCAAAGCATGCTACTCCTGTGGCAAATCAGTCGAATCCAGTAATTATTCAAAGGCCTAGCTCGCTTCATTTCAGTAACCCTCAAGATGATATGACCGGGATCAACAAAGAATTTGGGAAAGTTATTTTGAAGCAACGACTGAAAACTGTTGAAGATGTGACCAGTATAACTGGGGCAAGCCGTGACGACTCACAGTGATCGTAAACCCGACGTCCTTTCCATTGAGGTTCCACCAAAGGGAACTGTTACTATTGAATGAAAGATTTCATAAACATTTAGAAGGATTTTCCCGACAGTTCATTTGTTTATTTATATGTATTTCTCTTTGATTAAGCATATTTAGCATGCTCAAACTTGTTTATCTTTGATTAATTAATGCAACGCATATGTTTGTCTTGAATAAGTCCATTCGCTCCACTCATTCAAAATATATTTTTCATAAATTATAATGCCAACTTTACCCGATCTCTTGTTCTGATGGAGAATTGGGAGGAGGATGACGAACCCAAAACGGCAGATTTCTTGTCGTATGCTTTCAATTAAAACCTGCTGATGATGTAAGGCATTGTTTCAAATCCCAAACACTGGAGATATAAGGATGTTAATCCCTAGTCAACCTTTTTGAGCCTTGAAGTAGGAGTTTTTTTTTAAGAACCATCATCTTAACCTGGGGCAGGGTAGGTTTCAGTTAAACCGATCGAGCACTTAGACTCTAAAAAGGGGAAGAGCAAACCTTCGAGAATTTATCCTTAGCATCTTAAGAAGTCCAATACAATGACTACCCCTCAGTTACCTAAGGAGTGGGGCAGTCACGAGCCTTCCAAAAGATTTACACGACTTGTGCATAAAAGAATATTAAAAAAAAATAAGAGCCCGCTAAGTCAAAACCTACGAAGGAGACTTAGGCAAAACTGGGGCATCCCGCTGGACTCCAAAGTCTGATCAAAAGACGTTGTCCAGGCAAAAGTTAGGGAATAAGAACAACAAACCAGTAGTTTTTTTTAGAATCCCTATAAAGAACAAAGTTGTGTGATCGAAACGCCAAAAGAAATAGGTGAGTGACTGCCATGTCTAAAGCCTTGATAAGTTCTCGACCATAGCAAATCCGCTTGAAATATGAGTGTTCGTATCCGATTAACTGAATTAGGATTGGAGAACATCACGAAGAAGGGGTGGGTACAAATATAACTTCGAGCTTATATCCTTTGTTTCTTAAACCGTGAACCAAGCCACGATACAACCTTTAAAAGACCTAATTGGAGTAGGACTTCGGTTGAAAGCATACTCGACAAGACCACGTTTCCTGACTCCTACGAGCTATGCTCAGAAAAAATTCATGTTGGCATTATAATTAAAACTTATATCCCGATTAGTGATTTCGGTCACAAGTTATTGCGATATCTTTTTCAAAACAAAAATCCAAGACAAATATATGTGTGCATTGACAAGCTCAGGATAGGCATTTCAGGCATGACGATTTTGCTTGATATCTTAGAGGGTTACATATGGATATAGCCCGTGAAACTTGAAGATCCTGCTAAACAGGGGCAGGCAGTTTCCCAATTCGCTTACCAACGCGAGGCCGACGTTCTTAAGAGCTATTTCTCAAAGACCTCATCGTGACACGATTAACTTGTGCCAATTACGTCAAGACCTGACAAATCTCTCAAAGAGTTTGAAAACAGTGGGGCAACCAGACTCCGTGTTCTCTATAAAATTCTCTTGGGATGACCATACCTCACAACGCAAGTATCTTGGGGCACCGTGTTTTTTAAAGAAACAAATGGCGACTACTATAAGGTCCTTCAAGATCAAAACTATGTGGTCACAACTTTTCTTCGTGCACCCGAGGGATTTTACTCACAGCGGCCTTCATTCCCCAGTAAACCTCAGTGTTGCAACAGGCTCCTAAACTATTGCCTCATCACAGTCCCCAGAGAGACTATAAGCTGACAACTTTTTCTTGGGTAACTTGAAAGTGTCCCTCAGGTTTTCTTCTCCCCATGAGAAGGCGTGATACTGTGCACCCAAGCAGATTACTTTCTCCCTCAGAGAATTCAGAACATTTAAAACCAGATTTGGTTCCACCATTGATCCTTCTCACCCATGATTGACGTATTGGTTGCAGAGAACGCAGGGTATCCCCGTCGAGATGTTTATTTCATCTCTCGTCCCGTCTCTAGTCTGTTTCGTCAGCCTACGCAGGGGCATAAGCGTCACATGCCTATTTCATTACATATTCATTACATACTCATTACATATTCATTACATACTCATTACATATTCATTACATACTCATTACATATTCATTACATACTCATTACATACTCATGGCATACTCATTTCATAACATCTTGCATATTTAACTACATAGACATTAACATACATTCATATTAACATATTCATTAACATACGCGTTAACATGCACAGGTTCATTGTGTCTCGCCATCATTGGTTGTTACCGCCGAGTAACTGGGGTTTGTCCATTCTCTCCAAATAGATTGTCAGCCCTAAGCATAAAATACATATGTGTTTCCAGTTTCCCCACAGAGCTCGATCCTCGTGGATGACGGTTACTTCATCTATCTTTCCTCGCCAGGATAAGATATTTACCCTTCGAGATCATTCCCTCGATGGAGTCTTGATTACCAGTCTTTCTTTCTAGCTCAATCCTAGATTGAACCTCGGTCTTGTCGGTCGTCAAGTCCCAACCGGACGTGCATTTATTTTGCACCATCTAAAGATTTTCACCATACCATAGCAGATACGCGACTGTTCTCGCCTGAGAAGCTTATCACTGTACCCGTATGTGCATTTATTTTGCACTATCTTTCAAGAAAATCAACCACAATCCTTTACAGATACCCGCCAATTCACGCCTGGAAAACAATCCTACATCTTACAGCATCGGTATGCAACATCTCTCACCTAAGAAGCCGATCCTATCTTCGTTATGACTCGCAGCAAATGGCCATCTCCATTGAGAAGTTGGGCTTCCATTTTCCTTGTCGTCTTGAGGTATAGGGAGGTTTTGAACTAAATCGTATTCAGGAGAGCACGATCTTGAAATACGGGGAGGTTTGAGCGGAATCATATTCAGGAGAGCACGATCTTGAAGTATGAGGAAGTTCATTTACCCTTTAGTAAAAGAAGGAGCAGAATCATATTCAGGAGAGCACGATCTTGAAGTATGAAGAAGTTCATTTACCCTTTAGTAAAAGAAGGAGCGGAATCATATTCAGGAGAGCACGATCTTGAAGTATGAAGAAGTTCATTTACCCTTTAGTAAAAGAAGGAGCGGAATCATATTCAGGAGAGCACGATCTTGAATTATGAAGAAGTTCATTTACCCTTTAGTAAAAGAAGGAGCGGAATCATATTCAGGAGAGCACGATCTTGAAGTATGAGGAAGTTCATTTACCCTTTAGTAAAAGAAGAATCAGAATCGTATTCCAGGTGCCGACCTTAAATATGAGAAGATTTATATATCAGATAAGCAGCCGCCTCTTTATTTGAGTGCTTATCCATTTTGGCATGTAAGTCCCTTCCAACGATGAGTGACAATTCTCCCTCGAGAAGCTTATCAGGGCATTTCCCATCAAAGTCCATTTATTTTGGCATACAGCCGGTCTTTACCCTGTATATATGATATGGATTTCTGAAAAGTCCATTCGATCCCATCACGAAGGATAGTTTATAGAAGCTTGGATGTTATTCTTTGCTCAATGCTCCAGCATTCTGTAATCGATCTTGCAGTCGTGTAGATCCAGTCTCATTGTTAGACATTCCCAAGTGGAGGCCATCGCATAAGCGCCATCACTATTAAGGGTTTTGTTCTAACCACTCAAAGTCCATTTATTTTGGCATACAGCCGGTTTTTTTACCCTGTATATTTGCTACGGATTCCCGAAAAGTCTGTTTGATCCTGTCACGAGGGATAGTTTACAGAAGCTTGGATGTTATTCTTTGCTCAATGCTCCAGCATTCTGTAATCGATCTTGCAGTCGTACGTGATCCAGTTTTATTTTTAGATTCCCCAGTGGAGGTCGTCTCATAGGTACCATCTCCATTTGAGAATCTCGTTCCTTTTCTAAAAAAGACAATTGGTCGTGTTCGCACCAGTTGACCATCATTTTTAGAATTCCCCAGTGTTGTACTGTGTCCCAGCGCGTCGTTTTCCCCGGTGTGTTCTTCTCGTAGCGTCTGTCCCTGTGTCGTCGTATTCGTCAGCATTTTCGCATCCATCATTCCAGCATACGCATCATATCATATTCATGGCATCGTCTGCATTAGTCTGTTCTCGCTTGGTCCATAGCATTGCATATCGCCACATATAAGGGTAAAATTTTCGGTTATCTATATTTAAATCCCTCCACCATGATTCCTCGAGTCTCCGCCACTCAAATCATCCAGTGTAGTTATTTAAATAGGGGCAACTGTAATACCCCAAATTTTACCCTTTCTTTTTTATTTTTATTCTAAATTCTTATTAACTTAATAAATTAACCTTTTTTTTTAAATCTTGTTTTTTTAACTAATAATAATTTAATTAAATTTTTTTTATAACTTTACTAATGTTTTTTATTAACTTTTTTTTCTATTTAGTTTATTTATTTAAATCATTTTAAGCTCTTCTTACTAACTTTTAGGATTTAGATTAAAATTTAATTTTTTCTTTTCTTTTCTTTAAGAGTAAATTTTTTTATAACCTTTTTTAAATTAATTTCTAACACATTTTTTAATCAAATTCTAATACCTTTTTTAAAATAAAAATCTAACTTCTTTTTAAAATTAAATCTTTTTTTCTAACTTTTTTAAAGCTAAATCTTTTTTTCTAACTCCTCTTTAAAGTTAAATCTTTTTCTATCTTTTTTAAAGCTAAATCTTTTTTCTAACTTTTTTAAAGCTAAATCTTTTTTTCTAACTTTTTAAAATTAAAACTTTTTTTCTAACTTTTTTAAAGCTAAATCTTTTTTTTCTAACTTTTTTAAAGTTAAATATTTTTTTCTAACTTCTTTTTAAAGTTAAATCTTTTTTCTAACTTTTATAAAGTTAAATCTTTTTTTCTAACTTTTTTAAAAAATTAAATCTTTTTTTCTCTAACTTCCTTATAAAATTAAATCTTTTTTTTCTCTAACTTCTTTTTAAAATTAAATCTTTTTTTCTAACTATTTTAAAAAATTAAATCTAACCTTTTTTTATAAATTAAATCTATCCTTTTTTTTAAAAATTAAGATCTAAATTCCTTTTAAAATTAAATTCTAACAGTTTTTAAAATAATTCTAACATTTTTTAATACCAACATTCAAATATTTTTTTATTTTAAAATTCTAACTCATTTTTTTTAAACTTAAAACTCTAATTTTTATTTAACTTGAAACTCTTATCTTCTTTGCTAACTTTTTAAATTTAAATCTCAACACTTTTTTAATCTAATCCAATCCCAATGAATTCCAGATAGAGTTAAATCAAATCAATCAGATCATATCATCATAAGAAAATCAGCATCACCATCATTGAATCAAATCTGAAATCATCATAAAAATCTACTCAAATCAAATCCGAGATTGAAAAAGATTGAGATATTCAAATTAAATCTGAGATTAAAAAGATTTAAAAATCAAGTATAAAGGGGACGAAAATCATAACAAGAAAAAGGGAACTTTTTGTAAAATCCAAGCAAACCCCGTCAAAAATCCTCTAGCCTCAGGACAAAGCATCATCGGCCATCATCATTCCGTAAGGATCAAAAATATAATTACAATTTTTGTGTTGCTTTTCATGTTTTTCAGGAAAAAGAGATGAAGAAGACAAATCGGCGGTCATGCAAAAGAAGAAGAAGAAGATACATCCGTGAGAGGCAAACAAGAAGGAGAGGAACACACGCAAACTCAGAGAGCAGAGAGAAGAAGAGTGATGACCGGCCCAACCCTCTTTTTTATTATTTATTGTTTTTCCATTTGTTATTTTATTTTGTTTATCTTTTTAAAAAAAATCAAAGAAGCCCCTTTCTTTTTTATAACCAAAAACCTTTTTCAAATTAATTAAAACTCTTTTTAAATAAAATAATCAAATGTTTTTCAAATAATAAAACTTTTTTTATAACTTTAAAGTAAAACGTGTTTTTAACTAACATTAAGATTTTTTAAATTAAACCAATTGTTTTTTTTAATGATTAAATCTTTTTTCAAAATATTATCACTAAAACTCCTTTTTTAGAATAATTAACCAACTTTCACCTTTCATTAATAAATTTTTTTTTAAAACTCAAAACTCTTTAATTAAAATTAATCTCTCTTTCACAAATTTAAATCATTGGTTAAAAAGACCATAAAAGTCCTCCAAAATTCATACGGCTTGTTTCTCGTTCAATTTTGATTTCGTTTTCATCTAACCCCACATACTGACATTTTTGTTTGTTTTGTTTCTTGCAGCTATTATGTTCAATTTGAAACTTATTTTCGGTTTTATATTTAGTTATCATATTTGTAACTGCTTATGGGGTGTAATTTTGCGAGACAATTGTCGCATTTATCTTTCCGCACTTTATGTTCTGCCATTGTATGTTTATCGCGTCTTTACCAATAATCTCACTCCTCCGAAGGAATTAGGTCTAGCCGTTTGACCGCCGTGTCAATAGTCCTCAACTTCAAACCCTTACAACCTCACAACCCTAATTTTCACAAATGCCTTGCCGCAGGAAAGATTACAATTTTACCCCTAGCATTAGGTCAAAGAGCCGCCGCGCTCATTTTAGGGTTTCCGCCGCGGAATCCCTAATTCAACCCTAATTACAATATAACATTTCAACGTAGAGATTTGGAGTTTCTACACTCCACGTAAGCGTGTCCTTAAGACATGTTTATTCCCCTTGAGACCTTGACCACAGTCAAGAAGTCTCTAACCTCCCTTTTGAGGGGAACTACGATTACTCTGATTCCACTCCCGTAAGGATACGTAGGCACAAGATGCGATGTTTGCCGAGTAAACTTAGAATTAACCCCTTAGGTCTCCTTTCTCACTTTTAATCCCTTTGTACATATACCCTTAAGCAAATAAATAAAGCAAATAGTAAACATTGAACAAAAGGTTCCCGTAGAGTACTACGGAAGTTTAGGGTGCTAATACCTTCCTAAATTTAATCAACCCCCGAACCCTAGATCTTTCCCCGCATTGTGTTTACGATGCAAAAATAGGTTTTCCCTCTTTTGACCTTTTCCTTCGGATAAATCAAAGAGCGGTTGTGAATTGAATTGCGATTCAAATTAATTAATATTGATATCCTATTTCCACCGCAACAATAGGGAACTTGAGTTTTCGGGGTTGGAGAAGAAACGGTGGCATGCCTCTGTGAGTAAAGTTCAAAGAGTTCGTGTGTTGGTTTTGCCGTATCCTATGGAACTATCTGTTGTGTTTTGGGATGCTTTGTTGAGATGAGTGGGAGATATATTAAGTGTAACATCAGCAAATGTTAGTCATGCTTTAAGAAAACTTAAAGTACGTAAAAGGATTATCTGACCGATGGTGTATAGTTGGTTGTTGTCGTGTGTTGTGCCGAAGTTTGGAGGCTTAATTGTTTAGTTGATATATGAGATGCTTGGTGATCTTAAGAGCTTAAGGTATTTATTTGATTTGAAAGAGTTGGATATGAGATAGAGGAAATAATTGGGACTTCTGGAGGAGTATGGTTTGGGTTGATTTTCCATTCGGGTGAGACGACGTGGTAGCTGATGTATCGATTTGGAGGATTTTTGGGTATATATCGATGAATAGGGTAAAGGCGTTAGCACTGATTAAGAAAATTAGAGATATGAGTGTGGTCTGTGAAGAGACTTCTTATGAAGTTAAGCTATGTATGTTGAGGCTGACTATGGGTAATCTTAATGAAAGTCAAGGAGTTGGAATTCTAATTAGAGCTAGTAGACTGGTTGAACTCAATAAATTGAGTCGAAGACCTGATTTTCAGATTGATGGAGATGGTGCCATGAGATGTCGTGATAGAGGTTGTGCTCCGGTATTGTGGGTTGGATAAGAGTACCCTGGAAGAAGGACATTAAGGTGAATTGAATACCTATCCAAGTGCTATGAAGATGTGACCGAATGTGGGAGATTGTTTTGGTGGCCATAGGTGGAGAGAGAGAAGAGAGAGAGAGAGAGAGAGAGAGAGAGAGAGAGAGAGAGAGAGAGAGAGAGAGAGAGAGAGAGGAGAGAGAGAGAGAGAGAGAGAGCAAGAGAGAGAGAGAGAGTTGAGGGTTGTGTATGCTGATTAGACTTATGGAAAGTCGAAGTTAGAACAGTGGGAACTGTTGGGCCTGATGCAACTGTTGTATATTTTTGAGTGGAATAGAATAGTGTTTCCATTGATTTTGTGTCGGGTTTTCTGAAGAATTTAAGGGAATAAGATTTGATTTGAGTATTTAAGAATGGATTGAAAGGATTAACTCATTTTTGACCAATGAGGATGAATCATTTCTATGCTGGAGGTAGCTAAGATGTATAGTGAGGAGTTGCAAAGTAGTGTAGGATACCGTCGAATATTGTGTCAGATGGGAATCTGAGTTTACGATGAAATTGTGCAAGAGGGGACTGGAAAGATCGAAAGGATCCAAGGAAAGATGTGTGTTGAGAGTTATGATGGTAACTAGGGTTGGTCGAGCTTTGAAGTCTCGGAAGCACACATTATGCTTTATTTATCTGTATCAGAGTAGCACAACAGAAGCAAGGGGAAAATAGCATGTTAGGCTGTTTTACCGCTATCGTTTGTGAAAACTGCAGGGTTGTGTTCATGTGTCTAAGCCAATGAGGTACTTTGATTTAATCGGATGGGGTGAAAGTGAGAGATAATTTAATTATTGAGGCACTTCCAGTGCGAATTGTTGAACGAGGAACAACTCCGATGGAAGGAAATATCTTTGGTGAAAGTGGCTTGGGGATGGTGCTGCAGAAGGCAGTATGACCTGGGAATTGGAAAGCAGGATGCAGGGAGCTTATCCGGAATTGTTTCCACCAGGTAATTTTCGAGGACAAAAATAATTAAAGTGGGAGAGAGTTGTAACACCCATTTTTAGTTATTTAGCCTTTCTGGTGTTATTCTATTTTCGGTGTGTCTTTGTGGAGATTATTTAATGATTTTGGAGTTTAATATTAATGTAATTAATAATGATAATAATTGATATTTAATAGTAATATATTATTATTATTATTATTATTATTATTATTATTATTGGTATTACTATTATTGGAATAAAGGAAATAAGGATTTCAGGGTTATAAGGGGTATTTGTGAGTTTGGAAAGGGAGGAAAAAGAAGAACACGGTCTATTGGGAGAAGAGTGAGGAAGAAGAACAAGAACAAGAGTGAAGAGGAGAATCAAAGAGGAGAAGATAAGAGGCCAAGATTTCTGATTCTTCAAGAGTTTTCAGCATCTGATCGAGTTATCGAGGTAAGGGGGAACGGGTCGAATTCGGTATGTTGCATGAATTCTAGGTAGAGGGGATTCCCCTAACCCCATAGGTTTTGACGAACATAATTGAGATATTGTTGTGATTCTAAATGGTTACTGATATGTTGAACTTGTTGCATGTGATGGTAGAGTAATTGTTCGGATGATTTGGGAGTTTCGAGTTTTTGCAATTTTAAGCCAAAAATGATTAAATTAGTAGAGTTGATGTTTTATTGGGTAGAATCTAGAATAGATTTTTGTAGCTAAGTCGTGGAATGTTAGTCTGGTGTTGTGGGAACTTGTTTGGGTGAAATCGGATGATTTCATAGAGTGTTGCCGATTCTGAACAGCAGAAGTTTATGTTGGAAGAAAACCCATAGAACACTCATGATTTAGTGGATTTTCGAGTTTGGTAAATACCATAACATGTGGGGATTGATTTTGGTAAGCAAAGAGGGAATGGTTGGTGAAAAATACAATTTTCTGCATAATTTTTCGAAAACCTATAGTAAGCAATCGATTGCACCAAGTGAGCAATCAATTACACATCAAAACAGTGGCTAAAATGTGAAAATTTGAGTCAAGCAATCGATTGCACTAATACAACAATCGATTGCATGCTGTATAAAAGCTGAAAATTG